>CM046879.1:414128224-414158265 GCA_025667525.1 Glebionis coronaria | reverse complement strand
TTTGTTTTGTGTTGGGCAGAAATGAACTTCTTTGGACTCTTGCGCCAGGGCGACCCGAAGCTCGTACCGGAGAGTTCCCGTCCTCTCCGTGAGAATGAACTACCCCTTCTTGAGCATACCCGAAACGTGACGGTTGCTCTCGAAGCCGTGCCAGATCCCCACTCGGACGAGGAAGAGCAAGGAGACAATGGTGGTGGTGATAACAGGATGCATGAAGGAGGAGCCGGGCCCTCCTCACCGCATAGGGAAGAGCAGGGAGATAATATTGACTTAACTACCTCCAGCCTTCGCCGGATGATGGGCGATGATGATGAAGAAGTGCAAAAAATCAATGAGGAAGAAGAAGTGGAAGAAGAGGTCGAGGAGGAGACTGACGAAGCAATAGCTCAGCCCGTCGCCAGGCGTACCCGTAAAAGAAACAAACGAGCAAGGAGAACTGCTTCAGTCGAGATTGGCGAACACAACGCCCCTGCCAAGAAACTTCGAGAAGACCACCCTTTGTACCAATCTGTTGGGAGCACTACCCAGGGTTCCGAGACTATCCCGGCCGCACATGTCGATCCCGTCACTCAGATTGCCCCAACCGCATCAGAATTAGCAAGAAATGACATGTAAGGCTCCATCCTAACACATAAGAATGACAAATTCCCTTTAAGCAACACTTAACATGAATCCAAATGCTTGTTTTACAGGGATGACCAAACTGGTGCCGCGCCTCCTCCTGACACCCAAATGGAGAAGGGTAAAGAAAAAGAAGTGGAAAGAAACCCCGTGCTTCACACGGCCGCCACAAAGTCCAGCCCTGTTTTTGAAGAAGGTTCACCCACAGCCTCCCAAGACCTCCCAACGTCCGGCCCCCCTCAATCGTTCAACCCTATATGGAATATCACAACTGTATCACGAATGAGGGACGCCGATGAATGCCGGGAGTACCTCAACAACTGCATACCGCCAGGCTTGGTGCGAGAGGTGAACGCGCTCAGCCATGCGGACTTGGTGGATGAGTATAATGGTGCCTTGGTACACCAAATGGCGATGGGCACCTTAATGAGGGTAAGGTTTGAAGCCGCACTTGGGCATGTGGAATCTCTCAAGAGGAAGGTTGGACGGAGGGAGAAGATGATCGTGGACAACGAAGCTCAAATTGCCGACCTCCAATCCCAACTGGCTAGCGCCGAGGCGACCATAAAAAAGCAATCGGCCCGCGCGAATGAATACGACCAACAAGTGGCCAACCTTGAGTCAAAACTAGATGCCGCGACCACCAAGGTACATATCCGTGCCGCACCACCCATTTTCCAAAAGAAATATATTCTAACATTTTATCTCTTATAGGTAGCCACAGCGGAAGCGTCTGCCCAGTCGTACTCCAGCCAGGTATACGTGCTTAACAAAAAACTAGAAGACGCGCACCTGGCCGTCCAAAGCATGGAGAAGGTACAAGGGGAGCTTGCTGATGAGAGGGCTGTCACCCAAGAGCTGAAAGAGGCGTTTGCCCAAAAATATTTGATGATTTATGCCCTCACCACCGAGCGTGACGACGTGCTATGCCCCCAACTGCTAGCGGCTATTGCCGGCCGTAGGTGGATGGTAGGGCATGGAGCACGCTTGGCCGTCATGAAGGTACTAGAGGCCCCCGAATTCGTGCAACAGTTTGCAAGCCTTGTATCCGATGGCATTGACCACGGACGTCATGAGGGAATGGTTGAGGCCGTTGAGCTGATCAAGAAAGGGGAAAACTTCACCAAACATGCCTTTTTCAATCCTGAAGCTGCTAACAAGATGACTGCTTCCATGGCCGCGATGCGGGATCTGCATTACCCATTCTTGGATGAGCTGGAGGCCACCAAAGATGCATCAAATATGGAAATCATGGAAAGGCTAAGTCTTAGTGCGTTCTCCCAAGGTGAGAGTCACTCCCGTGCTTCCTTCACTCCATCACCCAGCCACCTGACACTCCCCATATATGAGGACGTAACCAGGATCGTGCTTGATGAAGAACCCTTAAGTGTGGTGCTGGAGAGGAATGCGGCTCAAGCCCAGAAGCGGAAAGAAAGTAGTGAGTGGTTGTCGTGTCTGGTCGAGGAACAAGTGGAAATAGGTAAGTTTTTCCCCCTTATGTAGGATGCTCCTACTTTATGATCCATTTCAGACACTCTGGTTTGTAACCGCTGAATATTTGTTGTTTCTATTCATCCGTGCATGTACACGACTAACAACATTTGTATTTTGTATGTAAGTCCGTGATTGACCACGACAATTTTGTTATCTATTTGGAAACTTGTGTATTTTGACTGTGTTAAATATTGTACATCAATACTGCATGATATGTCACGTCTTACACACAAAGAAAGAAAATACATACAAGTCTATAATTTACTAGACGTGCGACGTACGTCTTTACTATGCGGAGCACTGTGTGACTACGTCATATGAAACTTACCCCAACGTCTTGTGAGTAAGGTGTCTAGTAAGGATACATGATCCGTGCGGCTGGGGTTGCATCCCTCTTACGCGGCAAGTTGAATTAGTAGGTTCACTTAATCCTCTTACCCCGCCTGGAGGCGTATAGTACATGTACAGTAATTTGAAAGAAATGCATATGAATGAAACATGGCATATTATAATATAAGTAGAATTCATACGACTAACAAAAAATTTAAAAAATGATTTGCACAAAACAAGCCGTGGGGCTAGCTAGGCACCACGACATTTTATTAGAACATTTACACTTTTGTTTGAACAATAATGACAAGTCCTAAGAAACAAGAAAAGAAACTAAACAAACATAAGAAAAACAAAACAGATAGACCGCATGGTTCTTCATTAAAGCCACATATAGCGAAGCACCCATGCGGAAGCCGTAGCTTTCAAAGATAGCACCTTTTGAGATTAGAAATGTTCCATGTGCGCTCTAGGTCGCGGCCATCCATGTCACGTAATTTGTACGCGCCTCGTCCCAAGGCTTCCATGACTTCATACGGTCCTTCCCACTTAAGGCCCAGTTTTCCTGTATTCTCCGCTCGACTCGCTTCATTAGCACGACAGACATAGTCTCCCGGTCGAAAAGAAACACCCTTGACCTTGGCGTCATAATAAGCTTTCATTTTAGCCTTGGACTTAGCCTCATTGATGGCTGCTATTTCCCTTTTTTCCTCCAACAGATCCAGGTTGATTCGCAGCTGCTCGTCGTTCGTGACGACATTAACTTCCGCCGTGCGGATGGTAGGCATTCCTATTTCTGCTGGTATAACAGCTTCAGTGCCGTAAGCCAATGCAAATGGAGTATCTCCGTTGGCTGTTTTGATCATAGTCCTATGTGCCCACAGCACATGTGATAACTCATCAACCCATTTGCCACTTCGTTCGTCCAAACGCGCCTTGATGCCATTCCCCAAGCTTCTATTTGCCCGTTCGACAAGGCCATTTGTCTGCGGATGCTTAACAGATGCGAAGCGCCGCTTGATGTTCAATGATGCACACCAATCTTTGAATGGGTTGTCCGTGAACTGCTTGCCGTTGTCCGAGATGATTTCTCCTGGTAGACCAAAACGGCACACAATATGTTCCCAAACAAACTTCTTAACTTGTTTTCCTATGATAGACTTGACTGCCTTGGCCTCTATCCATCGTGTGAAGTAGTCCATCGCAACAATCAAGAATTTAACTCCCCCCGCAGCTACAGGAAATGGTCCTGCAATGTCGATTCCCCACTTATAGAATGGCCATGGGGACGTGATAGGTGTAAGCTCCTGCTGCGGGTGCCGCAGCACTGGCCTATGCACTTGGCAATCAGTACACTTGCGAATCATGTCGCGCGCGTCTCTGTGCATGGTAGGCCAATAATATCCTGTCCGTAAGGCTCTAGCTACCACGGATCGTGGACCTGCATGCATGCCGCACAATCCTTCATGTATGTCACTGATTACGTATGCGACCTGACGTGGTCCAACACACCGCAGCCACGGCTGCAAGAAAGAGCGCTTGTAAAGGATGCCTTCTCGAAGTTCGAAATGCTGCGACTTCCTCCTGATGCGCCGTGCTGCTTTTTCCTCGTCTAGAAGGGTCTCACTAGTCAAATAGTTGATAATCGGGGTCATCCATGTAGGTCCATCCTGCTCAACTATAGCAGCGACCTCCCCTTCCGTTATAGATTTCTCCTTGAGTATTTCCACCAAGACTTGTTTAGACAAGTGAGCGAAGCTTGTGGATGCGATCTTACTAAGAGCGTCCGCCTTCTTGTTCTCGCCCCTTGGCACCTGCTTGATGGAAAACTTACTGAAAACCGCGATTAGCGACTTGACTTTTTCCAAGTACCTGACCATGTTGTCCTCCTTAGCCACATATCCACCTAGAATATGGTTCGCGACAAGCCGTGAGTCCACGTAGGCCTCAAGGTTGCGGACTCCCATTCTAGCAGCGATTTTCAAACCCGCAATTAATGCATCATATTCCGCTTCGTTGTTGGTGGCCGTAAACTCAAAACGGAGGGCATACGTAAATTTCATTCCTTCCGGATTTGTGAGAATGAGACCAGCTTCGGACCCGTCCGTACACGAGGATCCGTCCGTGAACAACACCCATGGTTCTGTTGGAGTCTCGTCTTGCTTAACGATTGTCCCTTCCTCATCCGGCTTTTCGATTAGGAAATCTGCCAAGATCTGGCCTTTCACAGCCGTCCTTGGCCTATAAGATATATTGTGCTCCCCCAATAAGATGCTCCATTTCTGTAGCCTCCCTGCCACGTCCGGTCTAGAAATAACCTGCTTGATTGGCTGATCCGTAATGACTACAATTGGGTGCGCCTGAAAGTACCGACGCAGCCGCTTTGTAGCAAACACTAGTGCTAACACCAATTTTTCCATAGAGGAGTAATTCAGCTCCGGCCCTTGTAGTGTTCTACTTATAAAGTAGACCGGAGTTTGCACTGTATCTCTATCCGTCATAAGTAATGCGCTTATTGCGCCATGAGTGGCTGAGAGATACATAATGAGTTCCTCCTTTGGCCGGGGAGCTACTAGCATAGGGAGGGATGCAAGATGCTGCTTGAGTTGGCCGAAAGCTTCCTCGGCTTCCTTCTTCTCTGGGCAGGGTTTGATGCCGTTTGGATCAATTAAATATCCAAGGAACATTCCCTCCGTTGCCCCAAACGTACATTTCTTTGGATTTAACTTCATGTTAATCCTTCTCAGTGTGTCGAATGTCTCTTGGACATCCCGGAGAAGTGCCTCCTCCGTGTGACTTTTTATTACCAAGTCATCCACATAGACTTCCAAGTTACGACCTATCTGTGATTCAAAAGCTTTGTCCACCAGCCGTTGATATGTAGCACCGGAGTTCTTCAGTCCAAACGGCATTTTCGTATAGCAATATACGCCCTGGCTCGTATGGAACGCCGTTTTTTCTGCATCCTCCTCCGCCATGTGGATCTGGTGATACCCTTTATATGCGTCCAAGAAGCATTTAAAAGGATACCCACATAGGGATTCCACCTTCCAATCGATTTCCGATAACGGGTAACAATCTTGTAGGCAGGCCTTGTTCAGATCTGTAAAATCCACACACATGCGCCAACTTCCGTCATGTTTTTTGACCATGACCGGATTGGATAACCACTCGTGGTAGTATACCTCGCGCATGATACCTACGTCCACTAGTTTCCGTACTTTCTCCAATATCACTTGGCTGCGCTCAGCGGTGTGGCCGCGCTTCTTTTGCTTGACGGGTTGGTACCCTTGGCGGATCTGTAGCTTATGCTCTGCTATCGCACGTGGCACGCTTGTCATATGCTTTGGCTCCCATGCGAATATATCTAAGTTTGCACTTAAAAGAGAGCACATGGCCCTTTTGCCGCTATCCGAGAGCGCCCCTCCTATGGATACCTCCTGTTCCGGATAGTCAGGGTGAATTGCTACCTTCCAATTGGGAGGTGGTGATCCATCCTTGGGTGGAACAGGTGGAGCCGGTGTTGTCACGGTGTGACACTCGGATGCCGGTACGATTGTGTTGTAAATGGTAACAATTCCCCCCTCAACGGGGAATTTGATCATTCCGTGCGCCGTGGAGGGTACCGCCCGTATAGCCAAAATACCTGGTCTGCCTATGATCCCATTGTACGGAGAATGTGAGCGTATCACCATGAAGTTCATCCACGCCGTAGTGGAGTGTTCCCCATTCCCAATGGTTACAAGCAGCCGTAGTTGCCCTATCGGCCATATAGTGTCTCCACTAAAGCCGGTGAGCGGCACCGTGGCCGGTACTAATTGGCTTCTTATTTCTGGACATAACTGCACAAAACAGTTTTCATACAGTACCTTTGCTGACGACCCTCCATCCACATACATGCGACGAACATTGTGTGTTCCAATGCTTATCTCAATAGTGAGAGGTGTATCGGTCACATCGCTTGCTGTGATGGGAGGGAACGAAATTTCCCTGCCGCGTGAAAATTTTTGGCCAACTTTCTGCCTCGTGCGGCGTTGTCTGGATTGGATCATGTATATGGTCGAAGGTTTGTCCTTTTGGGGATCCTTCTTATCGTACTTCTTGTTGTTGTCTTTTCCATCCTTCCAATCCTTAACTAGGTGCTTGAGTTTACCTGATTTGATCAGTGACTCAATATGCTTCTTGAGCTGGATGCACTCCTCCGTACCGTGGCCTTTGTCATTATGGAACTCGCATAAGCGATTTCCTTACCGACGTTCCGGCGGAGTGGTCATTGGGGGAGGCCTTGGAAAGTTCGCCCCTTCCGTCAGCAAGATCTCCCGGTAGGACATCTTTAGGGGGGTGAACTTATCGTCCGGCCGTCCTCCTTTGCTTTGGCTCTTATAGTCTGAGCCCTTGCTATTGTTCTGATTGCCTTGACCGCCCGACTGTCTCCAGGACTGGTCATTTGACCGGTACCCATTTCATCGGGATGGGTAGGCCGCGGCAACAGCTGTTTCCCCTTCTATGAAATTTCTGACCCTTTCCATGAGGTCGTCATATCTCTCTGGACGCTTGTCATTGAGGCGCCTGATCAACTCCCTGTCTGTTATGGCGTGCATGTAGTAAGAGATTTTTAGGAGCTCCGGCATTGTTCTTGTGCGCGTGCACTCATCATTGAAGCGTTCAGTGAAGGATTCTTTGGACACCCCCGACCGTTGTTTGACAGTTGCCAATGAGACCGGATCCCTATTATACTTCTTCCTCTGAGTATAATTGTTCTCGAACGCAGTGCGTAGTTCCGTGAAACTATCAATGCTCCGTGGAGGGAGTGCCTCAAACCATTCACGGGTATTTCCGATGAAAGTTGAATTGAACATTTGGCACCATATAGGCATGGGCCATCGCTCAATTTTAGCCTGCGTATCAAATATTTTAAGGTGATCAACCGGATCACCAGACCCATCATAAGTCTTGATACACGTCGGCATGTGACGTTTGGTGTCCTCAGAATAGTTCCGTATGCGGAGGGTGAACGGGTCTTCCCTGGGATCCGCCCATGGCCGGGTGAGCCTAGGGTCATCCCATGGTTCACACCATGGACGCGAAAGATCCTCCGCTTCTGCATCTCGATAATAAGGACCACCATAATACTCATCATTGTTTGGTGGTGGTGGAGGGGTGCGCCTAGGTCGGCGACGCTTAGGCGGATGGTCATCTGAGTCCTCTCCTGATGGGTCTGGAGACGGTGGTGGTGCCCCATCCTTTGGGTAGGGACCACTTTTTTGGGATGAACCGGAAGCCTTCTTCCCAGTGTTCATCCTGTCCCACACGCTCGGGCGACGAGCGGTTCTGGCCAACTCTCGATCTGGCCGCTCGGGTGAGCCATCAGACTTATCTCCTCCTTCCCGAGACTGCATTAGTTCCTGTATGAGGCGATCTCCTATGCGCTCAAACACATTCCTGGGTTGAGGGGTTTCCTCAAAGATGCTCTGCTCCTGAGGCCGAGCTCTCCTTTTCCTCTGATTTTGGGAAGAGGTGATTGGTCTGGCGTCACCAAAGTTGAGTCTGGATTGGAGGTTCCTCCCCAGATTCAACCTTGACGCGATCCCCGGGACGATCCTATCGAAGTTTTGCGTGAGAACTCGAGTAAGATCCTCCTCGCTGAGTGGTAGGACCTCTACCTCTTCCTCTACCGATGGTCTGCGCGGCTCCTTGTTAGGAGGGTTGGGCGCACTCCCTGGGTCCGGATTGTCCAGGGTTGAAGTAGGTGGGGGTGTCATGGAGATCGTGCTCGTCACCCCCAAGGGCTGGAAGCCGCCACGGTTACCAGGTCCGCCTGCAAGGCGGCTAGGTGATTGATTGGGGATGAGTATCCCTTCCCCTTGGGACTTCCGATTTCCAGGATTCGTATTCCTGAGATTGGCTGGCTGATGCCCCTTCGTCATTGGAGGTTCAGAATGAGGTTTTGTTCTAGCTTAGTGTAATGGGTCCCACGGATGGCGCCAACTGGTTGATGCAAAAGTTGGGTGATCCTTGCTAGACCCGAATTAGGCTTAATTCGGGTTGGCTGGGCTCCGGCTCCTGCACCAGGTGAATCGTTTGGTTGGGATCCTGCACACTAAACAGCACGCGTTAAGCTTACCGTGGGAATGTTTCCCACGGTTAGACTCCGGCGTGAGAGTAAGTAATCGATTAGGGTTTATGTGAGTTGAGAGTATAAGACGTAATACCTTTGTGGAACCCTTGAGGGTTACTTTTATAGGCAGTGGAACCCTAGTGGGCTACCACTTGATACTTCGGCCCCAAGGAAAGGATAACTATCAGAATTAGAATGATTGTTATCTTCTAATTTTGGTAGTGAATATCCTCCTCCATTGGGATAAAGATATTCCTAGACAGAATATGATTCTGTCTAACCCTATGTCGGCCGCACCGGGCCGTGGGCCGCACACATGTGTGCGGTCACCGTTCATCCAAGCCCATAAGCCTGAATGACATTATTCCACCCATCTGTGATGGGCCGGATACGGGTAGTACCCATGGGCCGGGTTCATGACCCGGCTGGGGACTATACGTCATCAATTCTTTAAGATCAATTCTGCAATACCCAAGAATGAACAATTTCGCAATTCTTCAAAAAGTTCAATTCCGCAATTGAACCTTGGATTCAATTTCGCAATTATTGCGAAATTATGCACAATGTTGCGGAATTATACACAATATTGCGAAATTAGGCACAATATTGCGAGATTATGCAATATATTGCGAAATTTTCCTAAAAAGGTGGATCTCGGATGAACTTGAAGATTTTCGAGATTTCAAGCCAAAAATGAAGCCAAACACCACAAAATTTTGTGTTTTTGACCAATCTAAGTAACCCAAATCACTACCACGCCTATGTAGATGATTTGTCTACTCACTAACACCACGAAAACACAAAAAAACATAAATTGTGATTCGAGCTAAAAATTTAAGAAACCACACGAACTCTATAAGAACAAACCACACGACCTTCAATCACCTATCTACTATAGGCTCTTGATACCAAATGTTAATCCCACTTAATCCATAACACAAGATTCTACAAAGAGAAAGAGTAGAAAAGTAGAGAGAGAAACAAGAGAGATGGTGGAAGGTTTATGTTTACTAGAGAGAGAAAGTAAAATGAACCAACACCCTCTTCCACACATGGAAGAGGGTATATATACCCTTGGCTTCTTGGGTCGTGGGTTTAAGCGACATGGGCCGGGCTTGGCTTTGTCTTGGGCTTACGCCCCTAACTTATACAATATTAGCTTAGAGTCCAAGCCCGGTTTTCTCGACTAACCTATTATAGTACAAGACCTTTAACGACTAAGATGACCTATTACATTCTTGTTCTACTATATAAAATATAGGGCTAACATATATATATATATATATATATATATATATATATATATATATATATATATATATATATATATATATATATATATATATATATATATATATATATATATATATATATATATATATATACATATATATATATATATATATATATATATATATATATATATATATATATATATATATATATATATATATATATATATATATATATATATATATATATATATATATATATATATATATATATATATATATATATATATATATATATACTAGCGTCGTAACCCGCCCAACGGGCGGGGTCGTTTCGCAAATCTTTTTTTAAGGTACGTTTGAGTATTAGTTTTATATGTTTGTAGTGTGACTTGTTTTTATGAAAAGAAAACTTAAATGAAACTTCTTATTATATTTTTAGAGCTTGGCTCACCCAACGGACGTGTTTTATCCCGTGTTAATCTTTCGTTGTACCGATATTGGTTTCTTTAATTTATGTTGGTTAAAGGTAAATTATCTTTTTATTGTTTTTTGTCCCATATAAATTTTTGGTTGTATAAATATCGGTTTGTATTTACAAAAAAAAAGTCTATTAAACGTAAATTAACCTTGATAGTGTTAGGCATTGGTATATCCAACACCTGTGTTTGGTGTCCAGTTAATTTACGAATGTACATAAATCTATGTAAGGTTTTTATCTTTTGTATTTTTGTAAGGTTAAATCTAACTTTCACCCATACTTTTAAAAAAGTGTGAGGAAAAGTTTAACTTTCACCTACACTTTTAAAAAATGTGAGCAAAAGTCTAATTTTCACCCACACTTTTAAACAAGTGTGAGCAAAAGTCTAATTTCCACCCCACACTTTTAAAATAGTGTGAGCAAAAGTGTAATTTTCTCCTACACTTTTAAAAACGTGTAAGTAACAATATTACTTTTAAGCACATATTTTGAAAGATTGTGAGTGAAAATTTAACTTGCATATAAGGTTAATCATGTTCCAGAAATTAATTTGGTCAACAACATGTAACTAAGTATCGACCAAACGAAAACCAATTTAGTCCAAAACACGAGACGATGGACGAACTAAAATGTTTTGTACATTTATGTGTAGATGCATTGCGGTCCAGCTCGAATTGTCGGTCCGATCCAACAAACCATAAATCACCAATTTTGCATAATACCATTTAGACTCGACTAGATCGAAAATCGAATATAATAAAAAGACCGTGAACCGTACTAAAATATGTTTGATTCAGTTCGATCGAATCGACTCTATTTAATCATGTTTGTGATTTTGTCCGTGATTTATTATGCTTAACCTTATATACATGTTGAAAAAATATAGAGTACTTATGCTTGTTTTTTTACAAGATCACTCATATTGTTTACTAAAATCTTTGAGAGAAATGCAAGAAAACTTAAAAGAAATTAATTTTGATATTTTTAAGTTGTGGCCCACCTAGGGGACGTGTTTTATCCCATGTGAATATTTGATAATGCATATATCGGTTTTAATTGTTTTTAGAAAATTATGTTGCTTAATCCTAAAGTAATCTTTTATAGTATTTGTACTTGGTACATCATACATAAAACTAAGTCGTTTTTGGTTTGTAAATCTTTTTTAAAAGTACGTTTGTGTATCCATTATATGTGTTTGTAACGGGATATACCGATTTTTGTGTAAGAATATTGTTTTTGTTTAAAAGAAAATCATTTTTGATGGTATTGGGCCTTGGCTCACCCGGCTTTTATGCATATGTTATGTATTATCAATATTTTTATATTTTCATTATTTGTGATTATATGAGATTTTTAGTACTCAGTAAGTATAGACGAATTTTCATAGGGACCCGGGGGCTGTGGCCCTCCGAAGATTCGGTGTTTATAGTATGATTATACTAAAATTTAGGGGGCATTTTTAGAAAAATTGGCATTTGGCTCTCCCAAAAAATATTGTTGGCCCTCCCACAAAAATTGTTCAAGTTCCGTCTATGTCAGTAAGCTTTTGTGTTTTGAATATAGGACTTTTAACCAAATACCTTTGTTTTTTAATTATTTGAGTACTAATGTAAGTGTTTTAACTTATGAATTTTAGAGGTAAAGGCTGAGTAATTAGATAATTATTATTTTGAATGAGTAAATCAAATGTCATAGATTAGCTAATTACGCACACCAGTGAGTGTTTTGGGCTAAATTCTACTATTGATGTAACATGATGGTTCAAAATGTGCATTTTGGAGTTAACTTCCTACATATCAAATGAGTCTTTTAAAACAGGTTCCATAGTTTGAACTTTGAAATTTATTTGATTCATAATAAATTGCCGCAACATGTTGATTTAATATCCTACCTTATTGGCAATAATCTTGGGATCTGTTGTTTACGTATTTTATTGTTCCCAAAATGTTGGTTGGCCGAGTAAATAGGTCGTTTAAATATGAATTTGTTTGTTATCAAATTTGACTACACTGGTTAGAGTGATGACTTTTGTACCCTTCAATATTTTTACTTTTTTTTTGTTTGACCAAAACATTTTTACTTTTATAATATAAACAAAATACTTCTAGTCCATAGCAAATTGGTGAATTTGAATATTTTGACCTTTCATCAAACAAATACAGTGTGTATACTATTATTGATTAACTTATGTGCAACTTCGTCATTATATTCTTCATGCCTCCTAAATAATCATCACATTAAATCAAGTGTTCATTGTTTGGGTTTTATTCACGAAAACCGAAAACCGAATTGAACCCGAATTAAAATCGAACCAAAAATAGAATTCAGGTTGTGGTTCATAACCGAACCGAACTACAAATATAGTTTTCGGGTCGGATATGGGTTTGACAATCGAACCTGAAAACCGAAGTTATACAAATATATATATATATAAAATGATTATTATAATTTAATATTAATATAAAATGCAATTTTAATACTTGAAATAATATTTTTTACTAAATATTCAAATAATTATGCATGTTTTTAGAAAAATTTGAATAATTCAGGTTATTCGGGTCAACCCGAGAACCGAACCAAATTTAAATTCGGTTTTCGGTTTGGTTCGGTTGAAATCTAGTTCGGCTCGGTTCGGCTTTCGGGTTAACCCAAGAAAAAAAGTTAACCGAATAAACCGAATAACCCGAGAATCGAACCGAAAGGTGTTGCTTTATGATTAAGACGAGGTAAAGTGCCAGTGCTTCGTCGCGGTGTTCCGGGTCCGGCTCATATGTTTTGTCACCTTTTCTTGAAACCTTTACATAACATTTATGTATGTAACAACAAAGGAACGTGGCACTATATGTCTTAGACATGATTGTTCGAAACCTGCATATGTCTTAGACATGTATAAACAGAATAAAATGTAACGATTATGTACAAATGCTTCATTTTTTTCTAATATATATGTAATTCTTATCGATGAACAATGTAGCTGACAGAACGAATTTGCTTATACTTGCTTAACTGTACTAAAAGTGGTAAGATGAGAATTACTATAAAAAATGAAAGTATAAGCTTCCGTTTTCATCACGTTGTTCATCCTCTCACGTAGTTTATCTTCTTGCCCCTGGTCAAGAAATGTATTAGGCAGCTTACGTAACCGAGAGTGAGATGTTTCCTTCTTTAAGCTAAGGTAAAGGCATCGGCACACCAGCGACAACTGAATCCAGCTGTTGCTTCTACTACTGCTCTAAACAAAGAGTCTGCAATGTTGCCATCAACCAAATGCATCTGCACAACCTCTTCGGTTACTTCCTTGGTATCTATTACAGTTGTATCACTCATTAAAGAGAAATTATAGTCCAAATAATTAAGCTAACAAATTAGTAAGCCTAAGAGCGGTCGATATAATTTCTAAAACACAGTATACTTTACGTTACAATGAGGATAAGTGTGTTTATCTTCATTTCTGTTAGAGACAAATTGCAACGGTTATATCAGGCTTTCTTTTTCCCGAGTTTAGATATGATTGTAGTTTTGTTTGGTTATATGAGATCGTTTATCAAGAATAGATAGAGCATATGTGCTGATATCTTTTCTTTCAGGCCTTATAATGCATAAACATTCAGTAATCTAGTTATCTATGGTGAGAACTCTGGTGTCTGTCTGAATTGTTTTATAATGTCTTGAGGATATACTGTTCGTTTTATACTTTATCTCGAAGAAAAATGTGTTATCTTTATAGTGGTAACCTAGCAAATATTTATCTGACTATTAGCTAAACTGCTAATGTTTTCTAGTAATATATTTATACAAACTACTTTAAGAATTCCTTATTGTTTTAAGTGATTTTCTTAAGGTTTACTTACGTATCTTGTCTCATGTCTATTGTGCAGCTGACGTGTGAAAGTTGTGGTGAGATGACTGACAAAGAGACATGTGTGAGCCTGAATGAGGAAGTTGAACTGTAAAAAGGCGTCACCAACCTTGTCTAGAAGGTTAAAATCTATTGATCTATCTATGTTGAAGCATATATCTCATATGGATGTCTTTAAGTGTTTGTGTAATTTTTTTGATGTGTGAAATTTTAAATTAGTTGCAGAATAATCATGCAACTTGGTGCATATTACGTAGTCCTTAAAGATCAACAGATGGAATGTCATATTACCAGAAGTCCAAAACTAACTAAATATTTGGATATATGCAAACTAATAAACGGCCATATTAGCACATGATATAACTACAGGGACCTTCTAAAACATTTTCTTTCTGGAATTTGTCTAACATTTTATGTATAATAATAGGGTAGAATCAGTTATAATAGAATTATCCCATCATTTCATGAAAGAAGATGAATCCGAAAACAACTTTGTTACCATGGTGAGCGAGCTTTCTTTTCACCATTGGTGACCTTTAACTTAAATTGGTTTCTGCTTCAGGTTTTCGGATGGCATTGTAGCCACTTGCACACCCAGAATTGGTGTCACTCAGAGACTCGCGAACCAATTTCCTTTTGGGTTTCATATCAAAATGCCATAAAAGTACCTGCACATCTTTATGCATATATGATAAGCAACACCAAACAGTAACACACATCCCTTCCAACCACCTATAATCAAGCATGTGCTGCCAAAGTCCATCCTGCAACAAAAAAATAAAAACAAAACATAACCATAACCACAACGCAATTGTTTATAAATATAAACCTGAGTGTCAAATTTCAGAAAATTAAAGGCGGTTTGGGATTAGGTACTTAGATTGTAGTTTAACGGAGTGTTTGGAATTACATATTAAAGCTGCTAATTTTTATCATGAAAGCAAACACACTTTCTGTCTAATGGACTATGGCTTAGATAAGTAAGGAACCAGGAAAGGAGAATATGGCCGCCTTGGATGCAAACTTAAACCAGTATGAGAAAAAAACCCTTTACATATCAGGTTTTGTAACTTTTGATTATGACAAAATCTGAATTTAAAAAACACAGTGAACCAATAATCAGTATGAGAAAAAAAATTAAATTCAATAAGAAAAGAAAATGAGGCCCTAAAACTATTATTTTTTACAGGAAATAGCGTGCTCAAACTCCCTATTTGCGAAAGCCATAAGCTTTACAAAGCACCCCATTTATGGTAGCAGATAGCACACAAAAACCTCGTTTATGACAGCAAAATTTGACAACAAATAACGTATTCAAATAGCATATTTGTGACAGCAAGTAAAAAAACTTTCAGTCTTTATATCATCCATCTCTGTGCAACATGCTTTCATCGATCATTTTAATAAATTTCATTACTTGTTCTCATTACTCCACATCGTTTTAATTAAGATCAAAACATGTGATACATTTGACATACCGTTCAAAGTTGCAGGATACGCGCAACTGTTTAATATTAGGTTGCTTTAACCAGAAGCGTGCTTCATGAACTGGTTCTGCATACCTGAATAATTATTTAAAAACCGTGGCCTAGCATTCTCAGGTGGATTCAGGCTGCATGTGTTGGACGCCTAAGTTGAGCACTAAAAAAGATAGCATACAAAGACGGGATGCATCAGTCAACTGAAGTACAAACCTGAAAAAGACTACAAACTGACCAAACCGAACAATGTAACCACAACCTAGTGAGTATTGCGATTTCAAGTCACATATGCTAGTCGAGGGTCAAATATTCATTTCTGTAACGAAACTGATCATGATCTTCTTATTATTCAGGGTCCGTTTGTAAGTTTGAAGATAAGCATAATTTATCAAAACATAACAATTTATCTAATTATCACTACCTTAAACTGCAAAAGCACATAAATACACCATCCCCGCTTCCTGATTTGTTACAGCTAATTAATCTATTCAGATTATCTGGTATCACACGATCACTTCTACCCTATAATGCCAAACACACCCTAAAATACACACTACAAAAAAATTCTATTTTGCTATTACGTTACTAATTATTTATAACGTGACGTGGTTCTAGATACCAAAGAAGGCTAAATTAAAGCTTTACCAGATTGCATCTGGATGTCCTTACTTTCACCATAGTAGTGGTTCTTTCTAGTTTTTTCACCCTCTTTAACTCCCTATAGATTGATATAAACTAGTGAATACCATACATATCATGCAAATTACGGATTTGAACTTATTGTTGGAACTAAAAAAAAGAGTATAAATTTAGCAAAAGAAGTACATCTTATGCATCAGCTTCATCGAGCAGTAAACTGCCAGTTGACTCTCACGAATTACCTGAAATATAAAATGTACCTTAGATCTGTTTCTCAAAAAACTATGCCCAAATCCGGTAGCGGATTCTCTTACATGTTCTTTTCCAGTCAAGACAGTTGAGTTTGTGCCTCCTAAATGTAGTACATTCCCTTATCCTGATACAAGTTTCATAACTTAGCTGGGCGTATTAACAACATCACAAACCCAAATGAAACGTCAATAAAAACGTCGCAGGCCTAAAAGATCCAATGCTTTTATCGTCATAGGCCTAAAAGATCCAATGCTTTTCTATTATTTGGTTTAGAAGTATAGGGAAAAAACAATACACGGGTTCGGGTAAAGCTGTACCGATTGTTGACTTCTGCTGTTTCTTTCAAGAGATCTTGATCCAGCTCAGCTTATGTTGAACGAAGTTGATGGTGTGAGTGTCCGAAAATCATCAAAACCTATACACACTCTGCAAAAAGCAGAGACCAACATTTGATTTTGACCAGCCATAACTCCAGCTGTTGCTGGGTTAGAGTCGCTTTAAAATGAAGGATGTGCATCTTTCCTCAACTGAGATAGTGTTGTGACATCAAGAAAAGTGGTGGGTCTATTTATTCTACTCAGGACTTTGTTTAATACTACTTGAGCTTCGAGTAAGCCTGCTGGGTATGATCCTCCTATGTGTTGTAGTTCTCCATAGCAGTTTCTTGATGATCATCTTAGTAATCAAATGAATAAAATAACAAAAAAAAACTTGATGTAATTTAACTATAATATAAGATGACAAAAGAAATATCACCTTTGAGAGAATGGGGCATGAGTTTTTCACGTGTTGGTTTATCAAAAGAGGCGTTTATCGATGTTATAGGGTTGGACTTAGTAAAAATTTTATAGGTACCAACAATGCCGTCGCCACTGCCACTCCCGCCTTCACTGGCCGCACCAGCTTTAGGATAAAGTTGTTGCACCATCACCTGGCTTCGAAGGGACTGAAAGCTCGCTCTTGAGCATAAAAGACGGGTCATGCATCTGTGAAAATAGCATTTGCACATCATTATTCGGACTTGTGGTTGAATTGAAGGTAACTTCATCGTTCTTTAGTCCCTCGACATTATTTTCAGCTTCAACATTAGCATTCCTGGATATGTAACTGATTAGTAAAAGACTGACGGCATATAGATAAAGATGCAAAATCTAACAAGGATGAAAATGATTGTCACGAATAAAACACCGTCCAAGAAAAATGTATTACATGCTTGCTGTAGAAACTTGTGGAAAGATATAGAAACACCATCGCCCACTGTTTCTGCATATTGACAATAGATTTATTGTTTAATCAAGTCGTTGAACAACGAAGAGGAAGAAACTGCATCATTATGTGGTTTCATATCAAATAAATTATCATCTTTTTGATACTTGTATTGTTTGCAACACTTTTCTGCCAGTTTGCATTTTCAAACCAATCCACATCGACACCTTGTGCAGATGAATCATTCAAATTATCCTGTAAATCCATCACTATGTTTGCCAAACACGTCTAACGGATCAGCCTGCTGAGAGACCGCAGTATTGGCGGCACCACTTTTCTGCCAATTACCATCATTAAACCAGTCTTCTTCATCCACACCTTTTGAATCTTGATCAAATGGATGACCTGAAAACCGTCAATTGCTTGAACAACTGGATCCAACGGATCAACTTGCTGAAAAGTTGTAGAGGTTGTGTTGGCAAAAAGGTCATCTTGAGCCCAATCTGCGCCAGTAGAAGGGAAAGGATATGAATCAACGTTCGTTTTTTTGTTATCCAGACCTTCCATCTGCCCAAAAAGGTCATCTTCAGTCCAATCTATATCTGCAGAAGGAAACATGTCTGAATCATCGTTCGGTTTTCTCTCTTTTAGCCCTTCCATCTGTAATCCATGTGGGCGGTTAGATCAGTTTCAGACCTATCAGCCTGGAATTGAAATATAATAACTGGCATTCTGATATAAAAACATATAAAATATGAAAGAGGTAGCAAAAATGGGGACTTGTGTAATTGGTCAAAACGGGTAAATTTTTTGGTACAGGTAGAGTCGGGTTGGGGTTAACCAAGAATGCTTTGCCTAAAAACTTTAAATGCTACATGTTAGAAACCCCCATTCTACCCTCGTAAGAACCTGAGTTCCCTTCAGACTACACAATCATAGAGACTTAAAAGTAGTACCTTGCTATAATATATGGTACCCATAGAATGAAAATTTTAAATGGCGTAAAAATATTTTATGCCCAATGGGTCAAAGTCCATTCGAAACGAAATTCAACGGCATTGTGGACCCTTAAACCTGAACGGGTTAGGTGACCAGGATCAGGGCCAATTACAAAGGACTTTAATTCAAACTGAATGTCCACATGTACTTACTCATTCCAAATCTTTTAACGAATTTTTATTTATAGAAACCTTGAAACTCTAAAGTTGTTTTAACATTCACCTTTACTAATCATTGTCGAAATTATACAGTAGTTTGTAACTTTATAATCCAAGTATTCAAGTCCTTTAGTCCTATTTAGCCTTCATCTTTGGTTTAGCCATCTTTGATGGTGTCAAAAAACTTTAAACCTGTTCCGAAAATACTAAATCAACCAGTAGTTAATTGTTTTTACCTTTAAGACTATAGTTGGTCAGTGCGTTTGATCAAATGTTCTGCATTTTCTTGATATTTTATCAAGAGATCATCAACTGCAATGAAAACTACTTATGTCAGAATGAATAATCAGGTTGTGCAGTGTTTGGGAGTGTACTTAAAGTGATTAATCGTTATTTCAAAAATAGTTGAACACTTTAAGTGTTTTCACATAACTTCTTATCTGCTATTTCTAGAGCAAATAGGATAAACAGTTCATTAAATTAAAAAAAAAACTCATTATAAAAATCTTGTCTTATTTTCTAGAAATAGAAGCACAAATTACTACCTGGCACTTTTTTTTTACTTTTCTTGAGTAATTATTCTATGTAGGATTGTAATGGGTGCGCCGACAATTAAAGAATACTTAGAGTGGTACTTGGAGGCTGAGATATATGGCAACCAGATAACTGAGACGCTCATACAGGCTTTACTTTCTCAGCCTTTCCTTTAGCTAGGAATGCTTGTCGTTGTTAAATCACAATTTGTGAGTCCTTCCTCACTTCATGTTTGTTATAATTTCTGTCTTTCATCCATAGGAAAGAGTAGAGGTATCCATTGAACTTGTTATCTGAAATTGGGTCAAACTGGGTTACACTTTATTGTATTCAAGAATATACCATAGTTTATAAAATTAAAGTTATATACAGATATAAAAAGAAAAAGTTATTACCTTATGGGATGGTCTCTTAGATGAACCATGAGCGAAGAACCAGAATAAAGTTTGTAATTACTATAGGGACTGTTTGGGATTGCTCATCAGATATGTTGGCATGTTTTGACAAACTGGAAACCTGATACACCAATGATTCATTTACATTTATGTACCTTATGACACTTGATAAAAATCAGTCAACACTGAAACACCTGAGGACCTTTTGGGTCACTTAAGTGAGTATCAAATCCTGTACCAACTGTCTGTTTCTTCAAAAATGCAGCCCCACAAGTGACTACGTGAAGAGAAAAGGGAAGGACCATGTGTCGGCCAAACCCAGAAGGTTTTGGTGCAGCCACACCTAACGCGAGCGAGGGTGGGTGCATTTACTGAGAAGCCGGTTGCATCAGGTAAATTGAACAAACAACTTCTTATCCACCTGAAAATAGTGGTATTCCCCTAAGGAAAAAATATGGCAACTTCTCACGAGGGTTTAACAATATTAGACTGTCAATACCATGGGATCTATTTGCTCATCTTGGGATTCATACAAAACATAAAAGGGAAAAATGTGCTGAGATGACCTGTCACCACAACCTGACAATTAAGCAATACTTTCAATGCCTTAAAGCTATGCAATCACAAAATAGTGAAACACAATTCATTGATGTATCTATTTTACTATTTTACACTTCATAAACTTAGACATGAATACTGATAAAGGTTGATCGTGAACTGTGAGAACCCGTACTTTCCCAGCATTATTTTATTCTTTTTATTCGTGCTTCTTGAATTTTCGAACGTATTACATTTTCTTGTATTGCTATATGTAAATCCTGAGATTTTTAAATTAAACTTTTTAAGTATTTTTCTGATCATCGATAAATATTTGGTATGGAATTATAGAATTTTTATTTTATTTTTCCATATTTTACTTAAATCAAAGTTTTTGATTTAAAAACACCCGCGTGCGTTTTACAACGAGTTTATTCAAAAACAATGTACAACGAGAATTCCTACTGATCGCGATACCGACGGATGCCCAAAAGTTTACGTTCATTTATCGATTGTTTCGATAAGTTATGTTTTCGACGATTTCGTTTTAATTACGTGTTAAGTCGTGTCGGGAAATCATTTAATCATTTTTATGATGCATTGCAACTTTTGAAAAGTATTTTTACGAAACCCGAGCCCCGTAAATATTTTCAATATTTACCAATAACCATTTTCTACCCTTAAAAACTTTTAATTGTTTTTAGGTCCTAAAGTTTGCAAATTGGCAACTTAGGTCCCTCCACTTAACTAGCCATATATAAATCAAAATTTTTCCACTTTAAAACACATACATGCATTTTTATCAAAAACTTCACCAACTCTCTCCCCCACCCTCCCCATGCCGTGACTCCACCACCACAAAACACCATCTTCCACCATGATTTGATCAAAACAATTTAAAGACCACATCTTAGATTTTTATGGTGATTCTATTGATACCAAAATCACCCACATGCATCAAGTTTTTATAAACTTATGATTTCATGGTGGATTGATGTTTAAATCACCTTGCATGCATTGTTTTTGGTATGATCATCACATTTTAATCATTAAAAGTCTTGTTTTTAATCTTTGATTTTGTTAGATTTTACATGCAAGTGTTTTTATGAGTGTTTGGATGATGGGTATGATTGTATGATGATTCTATAGGTATAGGAATGAGTGGTCTTGCTTGGAAAATTGATTTGAATTGTTTTCTAAAAAGCTATTTTGGGACAGCAGCCTTAAACAGTACGTTTCGTGGGCTTAAAGTCTGGGAAAGGCTAATATTATTTGATATTGTTGTAGAGTTTTCCGAGACGGTCGTTTTGGTATAAGATAGAGCTTCTAAGTCATTACGAGTCAAAAGTTATGCTAGTTTTAGTTTTCGTGTACCGGGAGACGCAAGTCGGCACAATCCGAAATTGTGGCTGATTTTGGGTCGACTCTCGGGGACTTTAGGCTTGGATAGATAAATGTATCTACTGGTTTTCAAAGTTTACAAACTGAGTTTGATGAGTCTAGAAGTGGTTTCAAAAGTCGGATTGTCGAGTTTGTACTTTTAAAGCGGTCTAAACGGTTCTACAAAACAAGTCTACAAATCTGTCCTAAAATTTGGAGTCGAGTAAAGTGTCGAGCTGATGGATTTTAAAGTGTGAACTTTGGCTCAAATTTTGGTGAGGTCTTATAAAGGTTATAAGAGACCTTGACACCAATTTTCGTCTAAAACGGACAAGTCTAGATAGGGTAGATCGGTGTGTACATTCGGGGTGTACTTGCTGATTTGATTTTGGACACGTAGTTCAATGTTTGTGTTGCGTGAGTTTGAGTATTCATCATCGGACATGATGACTTATTCAAGTGCTTAGTCATTATATAGATGACTTAGCTACTGGTCCAAGTAAGGTCAAAGGATAGTTTGACTTGCGTTGACTTGGCGTCGTATAACGAGTCATTTTCAAGTGTTCAAGTGTTTTAACGAGTAACGTTGGATAAATGTATTCATTTGGTTCGTGTCAATGGTTTTGAAACATGAATACTTTGAAAACAGTTGAGTCATATTATATTTGGTACATATCGATATTCGAGTTCGAGTCTTAACGCGCGCCTTATTTTGATAGGTTGCGGTTTTCGTGTTTCCCCGGGCATCCATATCGTCGGTGATCGTCTACCACTATCGTTTCTACTCAGTTGCTGAGTACGTGATTGACTTACCTCGTGGCTAAGGTGAGTTCATAGCCCCTTTTTACTTGTACATGGTTTCTAAACATGGGGTGAGATTTTACATGGTGGAACACAACTAAATATAAAATTGTATTGCTAACCAGAACTCGTATGTTATTCTGAACGTGTATGCTTTACAGATGATTTCAATGGTATTATTGCTTTTAGACGTTAGCCTTGAGTTTCCTCTCCTATCATGAACCGTTAATTGTCCCGTATGCTTTGCGCTAAGCGTGAATGTTGTGGGTGGATCCATCGGGATTGACAATCCCCGTCCCGATTTTGACGCACTAATATTCGTTTATACTTGAGTATTTAGGCTGAATACTCCCTAGAGGAACTTACATTTGAGTTAAGCTTCGGTTCATGAGACTAAACAACAATAATATGCATCGTGACTATGGACGTACATAGTTAACCCCCCATTACATGTTTTACAAATTCTATTGTGTTCCACACGTTTACTGCTAAACCTATGAATATCACTCAACTTTATGTTGACGATTTTACATGTTTAATCTCAGGTATTATTACTTAGCTTTGCTTGGATTGGAGCCCGCAGGATATTATCGCAGCTTGGAGATTTCTGTGATGCTTTTAAAAGACTGCTTTTAGTAAAAACTGTCAGGATTTTATTCTATCTTTTGGGCAACTTTATGTTATAAATTGAGACGAAATAATATAATTTTCCGCTTCTAAAACTCTGGGACCTATGTTTAAAAAAAACTCTAACCTTTTATGATGTAATGTACATGTTTTTATTTCGTCAGCTTTGTATGAAATGTAATTCATTGTTTCTTGTACTATGACGTGTTACCCCCTCGTTGCCTAGTTGTTCCATGTCGGATTTTAGGGGTCTCACAGAGTGGTATCAGAGCGAGGTTATAGGGAACTGAGTCATTTTTGAAAAACTTAGTCTATAACTGAAAGTTCAAATATTTCATGTTTTAAGTGTCAATCACAGAATCTGCCAATGTTGTTCGATATCTGCGCGGGTAACTCTCTAATCCTTATTACTTACGTTTAATTATCGTTATAGTATTTCATCTCTTGATTACATGTTGAAATATTACGTTACCCTGATGACGATAATTACTTTGTCTTTTCAAAGCATTTGTGCTTCATGGATTATTATTGGTTGTTACCGTGATTTCATCTACTCTTACTGTATTTCTGGAATTCTTGTTCTTGTGAACTGATCTGGTTACGATGATTCTATATCGTTATGACGTTACGTACTTGTATTCAGAGCGCGTATGCTGCTGACTTTTCATACTCATTTTTTAGTACTATTGCTATTTCATTTATGCATGATACGACTGACTCCATATACTCGTTCGTTTTGAATCATCTGTTTTTCTCGACTCGCTGCTACATGTTGTGCATACTCTCGTGATACCATTGTTCTGAATTGAATAAGTGTTGTTTTCAATGAAACTTCTGATTTTCATTCTACTACCGTACGTGTTGCACTCATTGTTTATTTCCTTTAAAATCTCTATTTAGATGCGCAGATTTTCTTTCCGACCGTTCGTGATTGAATGTTTATTCTATAGACCATTGTGTAGCTCCGTGTGTCTCCGGAAAATACTAAAGGACACCATGTGAGTCACACATCTCGAAACATTCGTTGAATCAGCACTGAATAATATCGTGGGTTTTCGTAATCTTGATTTACCTTTACGCCACCGTTTTATACGACACTTGTGCATGGATTACATCTTATTTCATTGACCATTCTATGTTTCGATTTCGAATTACAACATCCGTTGTACCTTGAACACATGATCGTCATTTATTATGTGACGATTGTTTGGAACATGATCCTACTTGTATCCTCCCTTTTTCATTAAACCTCCTCGCCTCAGGAGTGTGACTTGTGAATATTTTGTTTCTTTCTCGGTATGTCTTGTGATTTTGGAAAAATCACGCCGCCAGGAGACCTTCCTGCATTGCATCTTGATACCTAAGACACGGATGTCATGCGTCGTTTTTGATTTCTTAGATTTTCGTTGGTATTCTTGAACCATTTCTATACTGTGTTTTCTTTACATGACTAATTATACAGTTTATCTTCTTTCGTCTTTTGTGGAATCCACAAGTCTTGTGTGTACATTAATTTGAGCTATTATGAAATTTGGATTTAATTTCAAGCTGTGTCGAAAAATATACTTTGTACAGAAACTTTACAGGGAATTTAACAGTGTCGAGAAAATATTTTTATAACTTAGACATAAAAATATATATTTTTACATGTTGAGACGTCCGTTTAGGACATAAAATTTGACTAGTAAACTTTAAAATCGAGCAAGTTACGCTCATTTGAGATTGTAAAATCTAAGAAGTTATTTTCTGAATAATGCAAAAATATCATTTTGTTGACAGATTTAATGCAAGGGCATTTTCGTCCATTTTTATTCCGTTTCAAGTCCCGGGTAAAACTAGAAAGTTGTTCAAAACAATGTTTTACATCGAAATGCATTAGACTTTGAATCTTAAAATATCGTTTAGTGAGTTAGTTGGTCTAGTCAAACCCAAAAGTCAAAACTGATAGACTTTAAAAATATGATTTCAAGCGTTTTTGAGTTCGTTGAGCTCATAAAACTTTAACTAATGATATTTTGCAAACTAAAAACAAGGATTGCGTTGGAACAAATATAAAATAGTAACTTTGAGTTCGGTCATACATGTACATAAATCTTGAACTTTTGAAATTCGGTAACTTCCTAATATAGAAACTTTTCGGAGTGATTGTACTATTGGTTAACTGATACCTTACTTTCTTAAAGGTATATTATTATCAAATTAATCACGATGTGCACACATACGGATTCCTTTATACTTTCTATTATTTATGACTTATTCGTCATTCTACATCGCCTTTTCTTTGTTTATATCGTACCACTGATTTGGACCGAGGTTGAAGTTCTTATATTTTTTATCGTTCGTTATCGTTTTGACACGTGTCTCTTGACGATTTCAGCTAAACCTCTTGAAACCTTATCACCTTGTAACCATTTCATTGATTGCCTTGAATTACTCCTTATTTCCCTCTTGTAACCCACTCGCTACTTTATAAACTATTGTCATGTTACCATATAAACTCAAACTGGTCTTGTTTGCGAATCATTTTACAAAAAGGTTTCATTTGGGCTTTCTAAAATAATTGAATGCTATCTTATAAAATTAATTTATATTAATTTTACAATGTATTTTCACAAATTGTTCTCATACAGTATCATAAAGAACCCTCGTAACTATACAAAATTGTTGATTTAAACAGTTAGCCAGTAACTTATAGGCGAAAAGTTTCATATGTTATTTTGATTCCTGTTCTTACAAATGCTATTATATACATATTTTAAATCATATGATATGTAATACTGGTTTGACAAAGATGAGCATCGCATTGCTAGTCCTAAATTATGCATGGCCTGATCACCTATGCCTAATTTAGAAGGAGCCATGCAAGGCCAAATAGTAGTGGCCCTAAATATTTTTCCAAGAATCAACTTTTTAATTATGTTCTTTAAAAAGTTAGATAAATAAAGTTTTGAAAACTTTTACATCTTATGCGAGTAGCAACAATTCACGACATACACATACGAACCCTTATCTTTTCTTGAAACGAAGTACATGCCCCAAGAACAGATTTACTTACTCATCGACCTTTGTTTTACCTGTTACCTCATCATTCTCATGATACGATTTTCGTTACCATTTGCCTAAATTCTTACCATTGATACCAGACTTGAAAGTTTCATCGTTGTTATGCTTCTACATCGATCGACCTTCTTTATCTATTTTGGTAGACCTTCGAAACGTCTCTGGACGTGATTAATGACTTATGATTGGACGTGAACGATGATTTCGTGAAATTGTCATGATGTGTGTTAGACTTTATCGTCTTGAAATTCGTTCGTGTGAATCATGTGTTGATTTCGCCTTTCATTCCTAATGTTTTCATTTTACTGAATTTACTCTCAAGTGACTTCTTAAGAATTTTCTTTGATTCGAAAATTCGCTGTGTGGCTTTTCTCTTTCGATCGTATGTCGACCACCTAGAACTTAATAAGCTGTTGTTGTGATGTCAACCACACTCGTGAATTAATCATTGCTATAGTCCTTGTTTCTTATTGTCCTTATCATCGATGTATCTATTCTTTCATGTTCGTTAAGAGTTGATACGACTTCCGTTTTATTCCCTCGTGCTATTGCTTGTATACTAATTGTTGATCGATATTCGTTTCATAATCGTTTGCTACTTTGTCACTTTCTGAAAACCAGAAACAGTTACGTGTTTATCGTTTGATATCTTAACCACTTTTTTGGATTTCTAAAAATTATTATTAATTTTTAAGAACGTTTTATACATTTTACCAAATGTTTAAATTGTCAAAATACCCACTTCAAGTTTAATATCGAATCTGTACATCCTCTTGGGTAAATTTATAACTTATGTTTAAACAATGTCAAGTTGTATCTTCTGAAGTATTTGATTATATCGTACTTTTCTGTCAATATAATGAAATTATTAAATTAATTTATAATTTCTAACAATGATGCTAAATAACTTGGAAAATCTGATTTTCTCTAACGGAAACGATAAACCAGAGTTTTTAACGATAATTTCATGTAGTCACCCGAAAAGCTCTTAAGCTGAACACAATAACTACTTGAACTGAGTTACTTTTACCTTGAACTCCTAATCAAGAAAAAGATTTGACAACTGTTTACCCACTCGTTTTATATAGAGTTTGATTTTAAATCACTACACCTTGTAAAATTTTCTTTTAATCAAGAAAATATATAAACTGAGTTTTAAAGTTATACCAAAATATTAGACAACTGATTTTGACAGCTTGTATTTTAAATGATCATATATTATTCATTTTTCCCTTCTATTTCGCTTGTGACTAGATTGTTACATTTTAAGATTGTCACGTTTTATAGTTGCACGATTTGTGACCCCTTGTTGATTTACAATCTTGGTTCATTTTATCGCACTTTGCCTGTTTAAGCGATTCTTGTGTTCATTCTTGTTAGTTTATCGCTCATATTTCCAACAACTCTATCTATTGATGCATCTCCGTATTGAAAGATCGTTATTCTAATCCAAGACTGAAAAGTTATACGAAAAGGAGTTAAGAAACTGAAGCATAGTGAATTTTAATCGTTAAGATACGTCGTGGTGCAGAAATTTCCTGGGAAGCAATGAATTTTGTTCTACACTTTGTACCTCCTCTTGTTTGCATCTTCTACTGTTTTCAGGAGAACTCTGGGGACCAGAGTTCCTTTAGGGGGGAAGACTGTGAGAACCCGTACTTTCCCAGCATTATTTTATTCTTTTTATTCGTGCTTCTTGAATTTTCGAACGTATTACGTTTTCTTGTATTGCTATATGTAAATCCTGAGATTTTTAAATTATACTTTTAAGTATTTTTCTGATCATCGATAAATATTTGGTATGGAATTATAGAATTTTTATTTTATTTTTCCATATTTTATTTAAATCAAAGTTTTTGATTTAAAAACACCCGCGTGCGTTTTACAACGAGTTTATTCAAAAACAACGTACAACGAGAATTCCTAGTGATCGCGATACCGACGGATGCCCAAAAGTTTACGTTCATTTATCGATTGTTTCGATAATTTATATTTTCGACAATTTCGTTTTAATTACGTGTTAAGTCGTGTCGGGAAATCATTTAATCATTTTTATGATGCATTGCAACTTTTGAAAAGTATTTTTACGAAACCCGAGTCCCGTAAATATTTTCAATATTTACCAATAACTATTTTCTACCCTTTAAAACTTTTAATTGTTTTTAGGTCCTAAAGTTTGCAAATTGGCAACTTAGGTCCCTCCACTTAACTAGCCATATATAAATCAAAATTTTTCCACTTTAAAACACATACATGCATTTTTATCAAAAACTTCACCAACTCTCTCCCCCATCCTCTCCATGCTCTGACTCCACCACCACAAAACACCATCTTCCACCATGATTTGATCAAAACAAATTAAAGACCACATCGTAGATTTTTATGGTGATTCTATTGATACCAAAATCACCCACATGCATCAAGTTTTTATAAACTTATGATTTCATGGTGGATTGATGTTTAAATCACCTTGCATGCATTGTTTTTGGTATGATCGTCATATTTTAATCCTTAAAAGTCTTGTTTTTAATCTCTGATTTTGTTAGATTTGACATGCAAGTGTTTTTAGGAGTGTTTGGATGATGGGTATGATTGTATGATGATTCTATAGGTATAGGAATGAGTGGTGTTGCTTGGAAAATTGATTTGAATTGTTTTCTAAAAAGCTATTTTGGGACAGCAGCCTTAAACAGTATGTTTCGTGGGTTTAAAGTCTTAGAAAGGCTAATATTATTTTATATTGTTTTAGAGTTTTCCGAGACAGTCATTTTGGTTTAAGATAGAGCTTCTAAGTCATTACGAGTCAAAAGTTATGCTAGTTTTAGTTTTCGTGTACCGGGAGACGCAAGTCGGCACAATCCGAAATTGTGGCTGATTTTGGGTCGACTCTCGGGGACTTGAGGCTTGGATAGATAAATGTATCTACTGGTTTTCAAAGTTTACAAATTGAGTTTGATGAGTCTAGAAGTGGTTTCAAAAGTCGGATTGTCGAGTTTGTACTTTTAAAGCGGTCTAAACGGTTCTACAAAACAAGTGTACAAATCTGTCCTAAAATTTGGAGTCGAGTAAAGTGTGGAGCTGATGGATTTTAAAGTGTGAACTTTGGCTCAAATTTTGGTGAGGTCTTATACAGGTTATAAGTGACCTTGACACCATTTTTCGTCTAAAACGGACAAGTCTAGATAGGGTAGATCGGTGTGTACATTCGGGGTGTACTTGCTGATTTTATTTTGGACACATAGTTCAATGTTTGTGTTACGTGAGTTTGAGTATTCATCATCGGACATGATGACTTATTCAAGTGCTTAGTCATTATATAAATGACTTAGCTACTGGTCCAAGTAAGGTCAAAGGATAGTTTGACTTGAGTTGACTTGGCGTCGTATAACGAGTCATTTTCAAGTGTTCAAGTGTTTTAACGAGTAACGTTGGATAAATGTATTCATTTGGTTCGTGTCAATGGTTTTGAAACATGAATACTTTGAAAACAGTTGATTCATATTATATTTGGTACATATCGATATTCGATTTCGAGTCTTAACGCGCGCCTTATTTTGATAGGTTGCGGTTTTCGTGTTTCCCCGGGCATCCATATCGTCGGTGATCGTCTACCACTACCGTTTCTACTCAGTTGCTGAGTACGTGATTGACTTACCTCGTAGCTAAGGTGAGTTCATAGCCCCTTTTACTTGTACATGGTTTCTAAACACGGGGTGAGATTTTACATGGTGCAACACAACTAAATATAAAACTGTATTGCTATCTAGAACTCGTATGTTATTCTGAACGTGTATGCTTTACAGATGATTTCAATGGTATTATTGCTTTTAGACGTTA